>CM040240.1:50694845-50708829 GCA_022545495.1 Chrysanthemum lavandulifolium | reverse complement strand
AAACCAAAACTTCAAAACAAACGTGTACACCCAACTATTTGGCGATTGATACCTTTGTTAGGTCACAAGTTTTACAACACAAGCTTATAAGAGAAGAGATAAAGGCGGATGAACAAGTATCAAACACAAACACACAATATGAGTAGCACGGTTAGGCGTAGTGAGGTGAATGAAAGAATAACTTGAACAACCAACCCTCGAATGAGGGTTTACATAGTTATATAGGCAAGGAGCTAGGCAACACTCCTCTCCTTCCCTATTCCTTATTGAGCTTGGATCAAGCTTATGGGCCTTCATATAAGCTTGACCTTAAACAAACATAAAGGCCATAATAAAGCTACCTATTACATATGAAATATAAATACTTGAAATCTTGTTTAGGAGTGATTCCAGCAGCGAGAGACATCAACGAAGCTTATATCAAAGTGAAGCTCATTGAAGATTTGGAAAAAATTTTCCATTTGCTCTTTGTTTCGTCTTTGAGCTTCTCATCATTCATTCTTGATGGGTAAGGAAGTGACTAGACTTTTGTAGCCGGATGGAAGTGTTTTCCGGCTCAATATTTTTCTTGAACTTGGGTTCCGGACTTGAAACTTGGACTACCGAAGGTTGGACGTGTCGGTGCCGTGGGCTTGAATAATGCACCTTGTCCGTTGTCTCCTTGGTAACTTGACTAAATGCCACAGGAGGAGAGGGCATAGGAGTCGAAGGTCCATTGTGCGTCTTACCACTACAGTGGTGACGGCTTTCAACTCGGCATTCGGATTGGGAATAGTATTGCACAGGAGTCCTCCGTAAGATGATGAGCCTCATTCATATTCATGTTCATAAAGCGCTCATCATATTCTTTAACTCATTTGTCTTCCGAGACATTGTGGTATCAATTTCCTTTAAGCTCAACTCTCATGTTATTGATCCGAGTTTGCATTGATCGTATGTTTGCCTCGGTCATTTTCATGAAGTCATTTGGCATGGGAGCTTGAGGAGGTTGTTGATAACTTTGATGATTTGGAGCTTGATATGGTTGAGGTTGGTTGAAATTGTTGGGTTTTGATTGAAATTTTGAGAGTTATTGAAATTTTGTCCTTGATTGGAACAAAGCGATTCTGATTGCCATGGTTTTGCACGGAGGAAAACCGAGGTGGTGTCATACCGCTAGGTGCACGGTAGTGAGGATCACCTGTGGTCGGTATTGATTGTGGTTTACAAGCTACGGAGCTTGGTAAAGGAAGCATCGGTTGCTTGACAATCATAATACGCATGTGGACCACTACAAGTTTCACACACCTTGTTCTGACTTTGACCGGTTCGAGGCTTATGAATTTCGCTTTTGATTTCCTTAACATCCTTAATCATACAACGGATAGCATCCGTTAGAAGCGACTATTTGAGCTGCTAACTTTCGAAAAGATTCTTGGATGAAGGAGCGAGAAGGAGGGTTAGGAGTATTGACTTTGTTACGAGAAATAGGAACTTTTGATTTTGCTCGCAAATCTCAATCACATCTTTAGGTCTGATTCAAGATATTGCTACTGCGGTGCATTCAAGGAATCTTGATCGCTTACTGTTCAACCGTTGTAAAAGATATTGACTTGTTGAGCTCGGTGAATTCATGATGGGGGCATTTCACGAGGAGATCTTTGAATCTCTCCCATGCCTCTCAAAGTTTTCATCGAAATTTTGGCGAAATCCGAAATTTCATTTTTAGATTAGTCGTCTTTGATGGAGGAAAAGTAATTCACAAACTTTTGAACAAGATCCTCCCATGTTTCGATAGATCGAGGGGTTCTTTTTCCACCAAATCCGGCTGTCCCTCAAGTGAGAAGGGAAAAGCATCAACTTGATGACTTTTTGTGGAACATCCTTGAAATTGATAGTTGAAGTCAACTTGTTAAACCAACGGATGTGTGCATACGGGTCTTCTCGATCAAACCCGTGGAATTGATTTGTAGACACAAGTGTGATCAAATGTGTCTTCAATTGAAGTGATCGAGTTGATTACCAGTGAAAAGCGATGGCATCTCCATAACCCTCGGTGGGTGCTTGGAGCATTTCCGCCATAGTCGTTATCGCCATATTGTTGTTTGAAATAGTACGAATCTCGGGTTCGACTATTGGGCGCCGACGTCTGAACGTCTTCTTGGAATTTCGCTAGATCACGCAAAGGACTCCAATGATCTAGAAGAATGAGTCGATGAACTAGAGATAACTCTAAGGGATCTCGGAGTTAAGAGAGGAATTATGAAATTGAGGAAAGAAGATTATTTTGATTTTTATGGTGATACATATATAGAGAAACAAAAGAAAAATATTTTTGTGTTTATATGTTTTGAGATGTTTTTGGGTTTTGAAAATTTTATAAGAAAAATATGGATATAGATATAGAGATGGATGGTATGAACAAAGTGAGGCTCAAACAACTAATGCTAGAGCGATGATAATCGTACAGACTCCCGCGCGGCGGCAAAAATTTAGTGCGTGCCAAGCAGTCAAGCTAAATCACACAAGCCCGCCACTTGTGAATGGCGGACCAGAACGACTTTAAGCTTTCGAAACGAATGTAATGAAGATCTGAGGAGTATAGGGTCTCCAATGTCCATATGTCCCAAATTTGTATGCGATGGATTATCAAACGATATAGTGATCGCGAGATTTGAACGGGAAAAGGATTTGAATAGGATTATAACTACAGAAAAAGCCAACAAATTAAAACGGCTTAAATGCAAATTAAAAAGATAAAAGATATTAAATAAACGCTATCACTATATTTAAAGTGATGAACGTTTAAAACCTAAAACGTACGTTTAAATTAAAAACTACGTAACGTACAAAATAAAACGTGAAATCTAAGAAATAAAAGTCCTAAAAATATGAAAAATACATTTTTACAAACCTAATGATATAAGAAAATAATTAGAAAAGGAAAATTATTTTTTAAAACTATTTAATTAATTTTTGTTAATTAAAATCTATTTTAAACTATTTAATAATATTCTAAAATAAAAGAAAATATGAAATGAGACTAGAAAAATAAAATTAAAACTTAGAAAAAATCTAAAATATGATAAAACTAATTTTAAAACTGAAAATATATTTTTTTTTTTGACTTTTATATATTTATTATTTATTAATTACTATTTAAAACTAATTAAAATGCTAGAAAATACTTTTTAAACTAAGAAAATTATGGAAAATATTTTTTTTTCTTTTTATATTTATCTTAACTTAGGAAAAATGAAAATTATTTTTTGAAGCTTTTCTTAATTTTTATATTAAAAGCTATTTAGAAATGCTTAAAAACTAATTTAAATTAAGAAAAATAGCAAAACAACTTAGAAAAATCTGAAAATTTAGGAAAAGTCTAAAATATTATTAAGAAGCTAGGAAAAATAGAAAAATATTGGCTTGTGTGGAGGATTATGGGCGATGTGTCAAGTGCTTGAAAATAAGCACTTGAATAAGCTAAATGAGGTCCAACAAGCACCAAGCGAAAGGAACTATAATAAGCTAAAGAACTAGATTGCAACAAATCTCAACAAGCCTAAACCACGGAATCACAAGCTAGAGCAGATTTGATGTTATGAACTTATAAGCTAATGACATTTGAGGTGTCTACTTTAAGTGATGCACAAGCTTCAAAATAAGCTCAATGTGAAAATAGTAATTGGAACATGGAAAAGACACGGTTGAGAGTATCTAAACCAAAATTCAGACCATGAAAAGCTCTTATGAGCCTTTTGCTGGTAAGAAGCGAGAAAAGACTCGTATCAACTGTTTGTTTGGAGCGAGAGCACTTTGGCCTAAAGAAGGGCTTATTTGAAGCTTATAGAAAATGACAAAAATCCACAAAAATGCGAGATAAGTAAGGTGCAGTTGAACTTTTAAGAATGCCAAGTCTCACTTGTTAAGACCCAAAGATGAGATCATAAAAAATCCTTCTAACCGACCCCAGCAGGTTTTTTCTATTTTGACTTTTGAAGAAATTGAGAGACTTTGACTTAGATGAACTTTGATTCCATTTTTTCAACGAGATTGATGTTAAATGATGTAATAAGTGTAATGCAAGCAATGTTTGATGATTCTAAACACAAATCAAGGATTTGCAAATCCTTGATTACAACGATTAGCGTTTAGAGCAGTTTAAGAGCAAGTTTGACTTTTGTGGTGTTGCAACCCCAAACTAAGAATGAAATGTGCTCAAATGAGCTTAAGACACATGAAACAACAAGAAGCATTCATCGAACAAGTCTTTAAGGCGAGATATATCGATGAAATCCAAATACCTATTTATCAACTGTTATGCGATAAAATTGATCAAAACATCAGATCAACTGATATTAATGATCAAACCAAGTCGATTATCCTAAATACAACTATTTGAACAAGATTTTAACTAGCTTTGACGGTGAAAGCAGATTATGCTTTTAAACTAAATAACAACTTACAAGATGTCCAATAGCACTATGGCTTGAATCCAAGTGCCAGAGAACCACTAACCTAAATATCAACCTATTAACTCAAAATCAACCCAATCCACTCTGCATCAACCCATTTCCATCTGCATTCCCATTTTACCCAAATCAACCTTGTTTGACTTTACGTTGACCAAGTACCAAATTGAATGCAATCTTAAACTTAAGCATACAAAGCTATCATAAGCTCATTTAAGCTTATTGAAACTGAGAGATGAGCATTGAGAAGCTTTTGAATGAGATTTTGAGAAGGAAAATTGCAACAGTAACTTTAAACATAAAATCTTAATATAACTTGAATTGATAACTGGAAATAGTTTATAATGATTACAAAACACTTAGTTGGATACAAAGAAACAGAATACAACAAGTTTTATACTAATTTAAAGACTTTAAATTAAAAACGACATTTAAGATAAAACTAAAAGCTACTAGACACTCTTTTACGCTCCTCTTTGCCTTTCTTTTATATCCAAACTCTTTTCCTCTCTCCTGAATCTTTCCCACCATTCTAAGCCATTGGATTGCTTTGATTTGATCTTGACCATTCAAAGCGATTTTGGCGCCAAATTCCTTCTACGCCAATTGGGGTTGAGTGAGGGTTAGGAAGCATTTAATGTAGTTTGGATGTTAGTTGGAGTGGGAACAAGGTGGAGTGGAATGGAGAGGAGGGGATGGGATATGGCTAGTTCGCGAGGCGATTGGGATGGTGGACTTTGGCGGGGTTGCTTCTTTTGATCGATTTTGACCAAGCGAGGCTAATAATAGATGGGGGTTCACAATTCATATGACGGGGGTCCAAGGTGTGAAAAGGGTCCAAAATGGGTTTAAAGTATTAATAACTTAGGGACCTTTAGTGTAAATCGAAAATAGAGGACCTAATCACTAATTGCGCCAAGTTATTCCAAGGGACCTTAAGTGACAACCTTCAAAGTATAAGGACCAAACTTGCCATTTTGCAATTTTCAGGGGCCATTTCGCAATTTTCAAAGTTGAAGGACTAAACTTGTAATTTTCTCAAACTTTTGATATTTCTCACCAAAGGACTAAATTTGACAACTTTTGATTTTAAAAGGACCTTTGGTGACTTTTTTTTGAAATTATGTGCTCGGGGGGCTGTTTTTGACATCTTTTGAAACTTGGGGACTAAAGCGCAATTTTGCAAACTTGATATGTTTTCATCCGATTTTGATATTTTGTATTTAAAACACATAAAACACTTGATTTGTGATATTTTGATCATTTGATGTGTTTGAGTATTTCGAGATGATTTTGCAGTTTATATTGTACAAAAATGATGAGTATTGAGACACTCATCGGGATACATAATTCACGGCTTGGCGAAAATTGAAAAAAGCGACTACGGGGTTTTATGCGGTGTTGCTACGAGAAATGCGGTGATATTTCATATGAGCTAGTGAACAACGAAAAACACGATATCTCTTGCCTTCGTTTTTGGCGCTTTGTGCTATCCAACGATAGAGAAGATCTAGGAAAGCGAAGCTAAAGGTGATCTTGGAATCTTCATTGGATACTCGAGAAAACTCGAGGGCATTAGGGTGTATAACGGAAGAACTAGGAAGATCACCGGAGACGATGAATGTGAATTTTGACAAACTTTCACGGATGGCTTCCGAGACTCGCTCTAGAACCCGCGCTTAATCAGATGGCTTCTAATCAAAAGCAGTTAGAACTCGAACAAAACCAACAGACTTACGGACACATCGGTTCATGACTCATACAACAAAGAGCTCCATAAACTTTCTTGACATACCTCATTAACAAGAATGGGAGAATTTCTTGAGTTAATGTTCGATGAATACTATGGTGGAACTCGACAAATCCATCCAACCATCATTAACGCACCCGCTCAAAATGATCCACCACCACCAACGTAAAATGCATCTACCACGGTCGAAACCAATGCACCAACTCCATCAGCGTCATCTACATCGACTTTTGCAAATCCTATTCTTAAAAGCAGTTTATCGGCGGTTGATGAGCAAAACTATAACATAGCATTTCAAGAAGAACCTTCACAAAACCAGAACGATGCAACGTTATATAAAGACTTATTTGACAACCCACTGAATCATCTTCAAGCTTACGAGAACCATCTAACTCGCATATGTTTAACCAACGGTATCCTTCTACTCTGAAGTGGACAAAAGACCATCCAATAAGTTATTGGTGAACCTTCACGGCCAATTCAGACGAGACGCCAACTTGGCACAGACTACGACTTGTGCATTTACATTTGCTCAATTAGCCCTACAGAACCAAAGAACATTCAGGAGGCAATGGCAGAAAATGCTTGGATAGAAGCGATGCAGGAGGAATTTCTCCAATACCATCTCCATGACTCTTGGGATTTGGTTCCAAGACCAATTGACATTCACGTCATTGATCTCAAATGGTTATAGAAGAACAAAAGGGATGAATAAATGACTGTAATTCGCAATAAAGCTCGTCTTGTGGCTAAAGGATATAGGCAGGGAAGAAGGAATAGATTTTGAAGAGTCATTCAGCGGTAGCGGACTTGAAGCAATCAGGATATTCTTAGCCTATGCACTACAAAAACATCACGGTTTATCGAGATGGACATAAAGGCTGCGTTCTTGAATGGAACTACGAAAGAAGAAGTGTATGTGAGTCGGCCGAAGGCTTCGTGAGACATGGAACATCCAGACTCGTCTACAAACTCAAAAGGAAATCTATGGCCTAAAGCAAGCTCAGAGGCGTGGTATAATGACCCGACCTCTTTCCTTATCCTAAACAATTTCAACAATGGAGCTATCGATCCTACCTTGTTTACTTAAATATACAACAATGACATTTTGATTGTTCGATTACGTGGGCGACATCATTTTGGGTCCACTAATCCGAATCTTTCAAAACATTTTGAAAATCTCATGAAAAGCAAATTTGAAATGTACATGATGGGGAACTAAAATTTTTCTTGGTTTACAAATACATCGGTCCCTCGTGGAATTTTTATTAATCAATCTAAATATAAAAGCGAGATTTTGAAAAATCATGGTATGGATAATTGTGATTCGATCGGTACACCAATGGTAACTTCACCAAAAATTAGAGCCGATTTATTTGAAACCCATCGATCAGAAGAAATATCGGAGCATGATTGGTTCTCTCATGTACCTCACTTTGCTAGTCGACCCTATATTCATTTCTTTGTTTCTTATTAGCACGGTTTCGAGCAAAGCCTACCGAGCTACACATCAAAGAGGTTAAAAGGATCTTTTGGTAGTGAAGACATCCATTCACATGGGACTTTGGTATCCGAAGGAATCCGGATTTGATCTAATTGCCTTTTAGATGCGGATCACGGTGATCAAGATTCTGACAAAAAGTACATCGGGAGGAGCACAATTTTGGGTGAAAAGTTAGTCGGTGGTCTTCAAAGAAACAAGATTGCCTTGCACTTTCAACGGCGGCGAGTATGTGTCTCTCTGCGTGTTGTGCTCAAGTTCTATGGATGAGAACACAACTCATAGATTATGGCATTACTTTCGATAAAATACCTATGTATTGTGACTCGAAAAGTGCCATAGCCATATCATGAAATCTGTTCATCACTCAAAGACTAAGCACATTCGTACATGTTACCACTTCATAAAAGAGCATGTAGAAGAAGGTCTTTGTTTAATTATTTTTCGTGAAGACAGTTACCAACTCGCCGATCTATTTACTAAAGCCCTTTCAAAAAAACGGTTTGATCATTTAGTTCGACGAATTGGAATGCAAAGCCTAACCCACGAGGAGTTAGAGCGTCTTCTAATCTTCTTGAAAATGATTTTCCAAAAAGCTTCGTTGTAAATATTTTTGAAAAACAAAATACATATTTTGAAATACCAACAAAAGCAAAATATAAAATTAAAAAACTTTCAAAAAATACAAAAACAATATAAAATCTAAAATCCAAAAATATCCTTCTCACGACATGTCTCTCGTATAATCGATATTATGTACATTTCTAGAAATGTCATTCAATAATAATCTGAGACATATACAGATGCTTGAGCGAGAGTTCTTTAACGTTTTCTAAAACATGTAGTTCCTCAAAATTTCTTAAAAATGGCTTTCGTATACTTGATCGAAACCGGACTAAAATGATGACTTTTGATTATTTCAAATCAAAACTCGTGTTTCTAAAGAAAATCTAGTGTGCGCTTGATGCACTACATTTAAAAGCGGTGAGAAATCATCATCATCTTGAGCACCTCTTTCAAGATTGTTCAAAAAGATTTTCAAAATCTTTCAAAATATTTTGTACCAAGATACCTTCCTCTAAAACCCTTTAATTGATTATGCTTTATTAAAGGGGAGTATAAAACAAAATTTTAGGATTTAGTAAATCCAGTTATTAAAGAGTCGGTCACCTCAAGTATATGTAATCGTTAGAAAGCTCGTAGTCGTAGATTATTATAAGTTAAGTAGTATTTAGTTAAGTAATACCGTGGAGGGCGGACGGGTCTTTACCCACTGTATGCCCGATCCATGCCCGTAGGTGGTGATTTATGTAAGACTATAAATACTCTCTACCTCCCAAGGTAGAGTTGGAGCTCATAATAAGATTTTTCTTTCTCTCACTAAAGTTCCCAAACTCTAACTTTCTCTCTAAAACCATAGTATCGCCTCTTTGATCTTTGGTTTAGTGTGTTTGTGAAATCAATATGTTACAAATGGTATCAAGAGCCATGGTTTGATTATCTCTCTACATATCCTTGGATTTCTAGTGGTTTTAGATGGTTTTGAGTTTGAAAAGTTTAGTGGTTTTGCATCATTTGGATCATTTCTAGTGTTAAAGTTTGAATTTTGGGTGTACTTTTGTGTTAAGAATCATTGTAAGTGCTTGGGTTTTGATTTGGTAGCTTGAATCACGTGGTTGAGCTTGTTTTGGATTGAAAAGTGTGTTTTGAAGTTTTTCTTGGTAGCGACTTGGTTCTCGTAGTGTTTTCATCGTGTGACTTGCTTGATAAAAGTAGCGAGTTGTAGTGTTAATTGTTGGTGATTTGGTCCTAGCGACTTGTCTATTGAGACAAGCCGACAAACGATACAACTTAGTAGATTCTCCATTATGGCTAGCGACTTGGTAAATTTAGCGACTTGCTTTCAATTTTGTTAGCGACTTGTACTTAGTATTCTTAGCGACTTGGTGTTAGCGACTTGGACCTTAGCGAGTTGCTCTTTAGCGACTTGACCGTGTAGCGACTTGGTACTTTAGCGACTTGTGTCCAGCGACTTGGGTCTTAGCGACTTGGTCTTAGCGACTTGGTTCGGTGAAATTGAGATCTTGGCGAGTTGCTACTTAGCGACTTGGTAATTAGCGACTTGGTTCAAGAATCAGTAGCGACTTGGTTGATTTTGTTTATGTCTGGTTTTCTCTTGATTTAGTAAAATCCTTTGAAAGAATCTATTTCCTGTTTAATCATAGAGTTATAAAATCCCTTGTAACATTAACATGTCTACCAACGTACCTACAATTATCTCCATCTTTATTCTTTGAGGATGTTCAGCGGTGGTTGAGATACTGATCCACCTATGCTTGATGGGCCCGACTACGACTCTTGGGCTCAACAAATCAGTTATCTTGTCTTGGAAAGGAAAATGGGGTCAACATTCTCAAATCCATTGATGAAGGACCTTATCGATTGAGACTACAAGAGACTTAATTGATCTGTTGCAGATGGAACAATGATCTATTGATTAGATGCAGACCAAGGCGTATGATGAGCTCAATGATAAGGAGAAAAGAGATTCGATCTCGACATCGGGGCCTCTAACATTATACTTGAGGTCTTCAAAAGATATCTACAAGCTTATCAATCACAACACTGAAGCCAAGGCGGTTTGGGATAATGTCAAGATGCTTCTCTCGGGTTTTGAATTAACCAAGGAAGACAGAGAATCACTGGCAGTATGATGAGTTTGAGCACTTCAAGATGAAGCGAGAAGAAGGTGTCTACGAGTATTACGTGAGATTCCACAATTTTGTGAATGATATGAGGAATATCAAAATGACCATGCCATATGTTCACTGAATTCAAAGTTTGTGAATAACATGAATCCGAATGGCATAAGTTTGTCACCTCTATGAAGCTAACCAAAGGATTGAAGAACACCAACTATGAGCAACTTATGCATTCCTTCTTGAGAATGAGAGACATGCTATGTTTGAAAAAGGTTCTTGAGCAGTTCAAAACCAACCAGGGAGAAACAAGTTAGTCAAATAACTCTACAACTTTTACACCAATGTTGGAATTAAAACCAAAGCTTCTCAAGTCATACCCATGGGTAATGGTAATTACAAGCTCATCGATCCAACATATAAGCCTCACGACCCAAACACATTCATGGAAAACTTCATCAATCAACTGTCTCTCATGGTTAGTCAAAACATGAACTCTCTCCACACACCAACAACCTCGAACAACATCCAATCCACACAATCAAGCTCTTGTCGGAGATGGGAAGGTTATGGTGCAACCCGAGTTCAAGAAAAGCGATATGAGCAGGGAAGAGGTGGAGGTGGTAGAGGATATGTGGAAAATTAGAATCGTGGAAGGAATCCAAATTAGAGTCAAGCTAAGCAAATTAAGTGCTACAAGCTTGGTGGTGATGGACACATAGCAAGGCACCGCACTTCTCAAAATGCCCTCAAAATGCGAGTACTTCAAAGACAAGATGTTACTTGTGCAAGCTTAGGATAATGGAGATGTGATGGATGAAGAGGAGTTGTTGTTTCTTCTTGAGGGCAATGCCAAGACATATGATGCGATTTGGATGAGCAACCAATTTAGGAGATAGGTCATAATCATCATAATGCCTTTCAAGTCGCCAAGCGTGATGCATACGACTCGGCGTTGATGATGAACCTCTTGCCTGAGACAATTTTCATGGCTAGCATTTCTCCAATGGTCTCTCCAAGGTCCCTCTACCACGACAAGTCGGTCCATCCAAAGAATCAATCATCTCAAAGGTATTAAAACTATACGATGATGTTCATGAGCAAAGGTACTTGACAAAGTACAATCAAGCTGAAACTTTTGAGTCGGATATTGAAAATATGGGTAATATCAATGTTGTCCCATATGATCAATATGTAAAACAAAGTGAAAGTGAGACTGTACCAAGTGATGCATCTTCTCGGTCAATGATGACTATATTTTTGATGAATACACTTGCATGTGCCTTTGATGATTCGTTATCTCAGAACTAAATGCCTATAAAGAACAAGTTGCTATTTATGAACAACGTGCTAAGTTTGAGTTAACCACCCGTGAGTGGAAATGGATGACCAAATCGTACAACTATTAGAAAAAGTAATTTTAGAGAAGAAGTATTAAAACAAGAGTTAAACTCCTTACAAGAAAAGCTTTCTAAAGCTGCTAAGCAAAACAAGAACTTCAAGAAAATGTTAAAATGCTTAAGTAAGAATTCGGTGCTAAGGAATCAAAACTTTTGAATGATTTTCTAATCTAAAACCTTGAAAAACAAGCTTGAAAATAAGTTGTGCGTACAAGGAAATACCATTGATCGCTCACATGATCACTAGCATAGAGTTCTCGTGATAAGCATAGTATCCCCATTATAAAGGAATCGAACCACAGTATGGTAAGAAAGCAAAACTGCTCAAAATGTAATCTATGATGGCAATAAGATTCTTAAACCTAGGCGAAACCTAGTTGCATTGGTGCGAGAAAGATAGAAAATTATATGATGCATCTAGGAGAAAATGGATATGAAGCTTAATGATCCTGCGTGTAAAGAGAATAACATAGCGATCAAACCCCATGATTACACTAAGGAAAATTGGATATCCTTAAACATGTTTAAGCCTCGTGACTCTATTAACCCCACAGACAAGTGTTGGAAAAGGATATGGATATGCAAAAGTCGAAAATCTTGTTGAAAAAATCCCTAGTAGGAAATTGCCTCAAGCAACCTGTGTATCCTCCTAATACACCAATGCATTTAGCTCCTAGATCTATTGCCACTAATAGCAAGACCTTAATCAACACGTATGTTGTTTATCGACTGTTTGTTGATTTTGAGAAAACTTGTAGAGAGAATCACACCTGAGGGATAACGAGGGGAAAGGGGTTTGAGCAAACTAAAGAATGTTATTTAGCGAGGTCATGCCCTTCTTTAAACAATTAAAAGGTCAATTTGAGAGTCTTCAAAGGGAATTAATTCTTGTTGGAATCACTCCTAAACCTATATCAAGTGTTAGTGATTCATATGTAATAGTTAGCAATTATGGCCTTTATGTTTGTTATTAGCTTAAGCATGTAGAAGGCCCATGAGCTTAGGCCCATGTCCATTAAGGAAAGGAAGGGAGTAGGAGTGTTGCCTAGCTCCCTTCTATAAATACTATGTAATAACCCTCACTTGAGGGTTGGTTGTTCAATTTATCTCTTTCACATACTCTCGCCTAACGTTCTTAGTTTCATACTGCGTATGTGTGTTTGGTTTATTGTTCATCCGCCTTCATCTCTTCTCTATCTCTTTCTATTGTGCTTGTCTTTGTAAAACTTGTGACCTAACAATGGTATCAATCGCCCACTAGTTGGGTGAATCATATTGTTTTTGAAGAAGGTTTTGGTCCCACAGTAAAGCATACTGAGTGATACTTTGGTTAAGCTTAAAACACATTTTTACACTTTTTAATCCAAGATTCTTGTACTTTCAGCGTTTTAAGGTGTTAAAATAACTATTTTTGGCAAAAATTTCAACCGATTCGTATGGATCATCGTTTTGAGCTTGGTTTTGCTAGGTAGCTTTTCTACGTATATGCTTTTAGACACTTTGGATCATCAAGTTTCACACTTTTGTGTTATCTTGGTGATGTTGAAAGCTATTTCATCACCAAAACCGGTTTAGCAACATCTTTGGGCAACAATCATTTTACGAGTAAGTCTAGGCGTATCAAAACCCTAAACTTACGCGTAACTTATTCCTTGGTTTGATCTTGAGTTTAGTTGTTTACTCCATGTTTTCTTGCTTGGATAAGCACGAAAATACATCGACTTGGGATATCTTTTGCCTTTGTGATAGTGTAAAGATCGCTTGAGCAAAACCCTAAAATTACGCGCATAAGCATAAGTTTGGCGTAGAAACTTCTCGCATAAGATTTATCTTACGCCTAAGCTTTGTCTTACGCATAAGATCATCCTCGCCTAAGTTTTCTACGCTAACTTCTTGTTTTACGCATAACTTTAGTGTTTTCACCTTCACTACTGCGTAAGCTAAATCTAAGCAGTAACTCTTTGTCATTCACAGCGTAACTTTGGTGTTTTACGCATAAGTGCTACTTGGTTTATTGTGATTTCTCGCCTAAGGATACTTCATCAACAAAGGTTCATTCGACTACAAAGATCCATTTAATAACACAAGTTCTTCAAAATGTAACAACCACCATACTCTAACTATTTCCCTCACACTTATACTCAACGACAACAACAACTAAGTCCACAACATCAACAATGGAA